>SJOL01007572.1:489178-523619 GCA_004794785.1 Opisthorchis felineus
CCTTTATTCTTTTCTTCACAATAAGGCTTTTAAATAAATCATGGTTGTACGGCAGCGAAGCATCGGTGTTGAACACTGATGTCATGCTGTTGATGAGGATGTTCACGGAGGAACACCGAATCTTTCGTTGTGCGACAGAGCATTTGCGGTTAAATCTTAGCGCTGATTCGTTTGTACCAAGTTCAAGCAGGTAGACATGTCCCACACGTTCAACAGAGTGTTTAGAGCAGCAGGCCACTGTTCTTTTCCAAATTTCATCGGCACACCGTAAACGTGACTGCGCGTAGGACAAACGAACCCGTAAAAATACACAACTCATGGAAATCCCTCCGAACTTACAAAAGACATTATTTTTGAAAGCCAAAATACCAAGTCGCATGTCAGAAAAGCTGACGAATTTTTCACGGGATTAACGTCAGAAACTGGTCCGTCGTGCGAGCTGCGGGAGAGTCCCACCGGAAGGTGAACACCGGGTAAACTTTCCTATAGTGTGCACTCAAGAGCACCATTCACCAGGTTAAAGTTAAGCCATGTGAGCGATGTTTTGATGGGGTACATTTTGTCGGCTGAACGTAATCGAGTAGATCGATTCGGTCCCAAAAGTTCGATCACATGTATTCGAGGTGTCACCTGTGAAATCTGCTACAGATTACCTTGATGGTGCTTTTCTTATATCACATTGGATTCGACACCGTCACATTGACAAGTTCAAATTCAAAGTAATAAATATAATAATAGCAATGTAGAAGTTATGTTGATATATATATATATATATATATATATATACATAGTTGTCGATTGGCACGTTGACTAGCTGTCTAGCTGGTGCCAGACAGCTTATAGCCGATTGCACATCTAAGAAAACGGTAACCAGGTAGGTCACCAAGACCTAGTAACTTTTAGGGCCGGGAACCGCGTAACCGTTTTCGACAGATTCAAAACTGAATGAAGATTAGCTATTTGGTAGTTTTCTAACTGGGTCATCTGGAAGTGAATTAAAATTCGAGAGATGTCAGTTATTTCCCAATGTCGGTTTTAATCACTGAAGACAGGGAATCGCGGTGTGACCTTAATAAGCTATCACTGGCTTAAATTGAGATCATACGGTCTGTTGTATGTGACAAGTAATCTTTGGATCAAATCAACTACTTTTGTGGTTTTTAACTCTAGAAACTTGCGCCGTCTTTTGGTTTAAAAAACGTTGCACCGTGCATCGACCTGGGTTAGCGGTTTTACCAGAGCCTCGGTGGACGTACACACAAGATTGAACAGCACACTGACTACATTGTGAACGCAGTAGAATTGGTTCGTGTACTAAGCTGTGGTCGAAGATTGGGTGAGTTGAACTAGTCTCCACCAACGTAGCTAACAAAACAAAATCGACCTACAAAATTTGTTTGTGACCACATTCTTTCGACAGAATTATTTGACAGTTTATCAATAGCATACACACTAGCCTATCCCGGTAGCAAAGTTATAAATCTAACAGACGGGACACTAAAACCAGTCGACTGGCAGACAATCGGTTACGGTCAGTGAAATCTGCCTATCCTAATGACCCATGGGCGCGGTTTCACAAACGTCTATCATGAGGAAATAAGGCGGACGTAATTACGGTTGGAGTTTTATACTGTATGCCGATATGAGCATCGCTGTTGTGACACAACAATGAATAGGAACTGATAAATAGGCGAATGCTTAGCGGGAAAAAGTTCGATTTTGTTTTGGAAAACTCAAATTAGCGGAATGAGTTAGGGAAAACACGTGGCAGCTGATCTTGGTGAATAACCCACCATTCCTTATTCAATAGGGTTGAGGTGAACAGACATTGATCCAACATGAAATCTAAAAGGATCCTCAAGATAGCGGATATCAAGCCAGTCAATTACAAGGTAGTATCATCCAGCAATGAAAGGGGCGACACAGATACTTCAAAATGAAAGGTATTCACATCCGAAGCTATTGTGCCGCACACCTAAAAGCATTGTTCTACGGAATCGAAGATTAAGGTCTACAGATTAACAGAAACAGATACCGTGTGTGCCAATTCTGATGTAGCAGCTGTGCGGAAGAATATCCATAGAACAGACGGTAAACATCATGTTTGCTTCGTTGTTACTAAGCCGGCTGAGGTCCGTCTCTCTGTGAACTGTTCGCATGTGAACAAGCATCAACAGTTTGATTACCGTTCTTTCTTTCTATCGAATGCTAAGTACTATGCAAAAAGAACTCATCGTCTGACCCGACTGTCAAGGATATGAAGCCAAATAACGAAGACGAGCTGGTGACCGTTGAGGTGACGGACTGTTCAGCAGAGCTGATGATCGTGATTCCCATGAGCTACTGGCTTCACCGCTTCAGGATCTGTACTTGAGTATTTGCTCGTGATATTCAGTGCA
The DNA here is from genome assembly GCA_004794785.1 of Opisthorchis felineus. Taxonomy (NCBI): domain Eukaryota; kingdom Metazoa; phylum Platyhelminthes; class Trematoda; order Opisthorchiida; family Opisthorchiidae; genus Opisthorchis; species Opisthorchis felineus. The sequence continues at coordinate 491,578 of SJOL01007572.1, forward strand.
CTACAGCCTAACGAGAACATCAGTAGGCAGCGCCTAACGTGATCACGATGACCAAACATTCTCGTGCTGGCGAATAAGGTTTCTTCGAACGTTCGACTGACACTTAGAAGCCCTGCAGGGACATTAATGATGCTAACGTGGATAACGGTAGCAGCGCTAAGTGAACCGTAGATATCATGTCAGCAGTATACTTCGTGAGGAAACCCTATGAGCCTCCAGCTAAACAGACCAAAATAACCATACCCAGTTGTCTACGAAAAGCTGCTGAATAAATAGGACCACAAAACACGTAATGGGAAATTCTGTAAGGACAGGAATGAAGCCATTCCCAAACACATTTCAAAACGTAGATTACACCAAGTCAACCTATATTTTGTTGCTAACAAAAGCGCGCACACACAGATGCGTACGTGCGCAGTGTGAGGACGTTTTCATTTCGTATAGAGTGTCAGAAAAGAAGACGGAAAAGAACCGAAGAGGAACCAAACGGCGCGAATCGAGGACAATTCATCGCCACAGCCTTTTCGCTGTGAGCTATAGAAAGAAGTTCAAGAAAACAATAGGAATGAAGTAAAAAAATCTCCGTATCCCGTAGATACACAAGAATTAATAACAACGTCCACCTGAGGAAAATAAACCTGTTTACACGTTCAGATTAGACACGGTCCTGTCTGGGAATTTGGATGAAATCTTCAGTAGAGGCGTTTCACATGTCGTCGCCCACGAGTGTAGTGTCGATAGCCAAAGTAACCACAAGTGCCGAGAGCTCCCAATATGGAAAGCAGCAAGAAGGCCTTTCCAATCCAACGGATAAGACGGGAGGGGGATGGATCGTCCGGTACACGGGCTATGACAAAAACGAATGATACAAGGCACATGTATTGTATCAAGCGAGCCTACCGAGAAAAATCGACATGTAACAGAAAAACAGTCTGATAAAAAAATACGCGTGTTACAAGCGCCCTACGTTTGTGTTCATGGAATAGTCGGAATAGTCGGCTAGGTATGCGTCTGTGTAAGAACCCTGACGATAGAATGAACGTCTTGGGCCAATCCTTCGATGCTTTTGTCAAACAGAGTACACTGAACTGAAGCGAAGTGCAAAATGATGCACAGATGGAACATATACGTGGGATTAGATCACATTTTGCATAACATCTACAACACGCTCCCCCCTCCTAAAAGTTGATCCTTTCTTGAAATGGACAATATGTTTATTCCCAGGACTAGTACCTTATGAGTGCCCTCCAGGAGCAAGCAGGACACTACGCCAACAGCTATAAAATCATCGTATGTATTTGGTGAAGTTGTTATTAGTACACAGGGTGCACCAGGCTTCATTAACTTGACTGACTGTTTCCAAGAGAATATAAATGATCACTTATGACGTAAAGACATATCACTAATCGAGATTGTCAGCATATAAGGTGAGATAAGAGTGTGGGTAGAAATGTATGAACGTGGGGTGGTGCCAACGCAGAACTACAACAGGCTATTTAGGACGTCATAAAATGTCACTGTTCAAGTCATTATGATCACGTGATAAGTCATGGATGTCATGCTAAGTGGTCCCTATGTGGTTTTCAGAACAGAATAGATGACCACTCAGGAAACCACAACAATTCGATGTTGCAACTGCAGCTAAAGTGAGTGCTGTCAGTAATGGGTTCATTGATGATTACTGGTGCCATAGACGGAGTAAACTGGAGCTGATGGGGCTGTGATGATCAACTAGTCATCAGTACGACTGATGTTAGGCTTAGGTGAGATAACAGACCTCGCCAAAAGTGGCTGCAGCAAAACACTGCCTTCCCCGATACATCAGTGACAGCGGAAAGCACAACACGTGCAAATATTGTCACTGTTCAAAGAACGATGATTAATCTGTGGCTCACTGTGTTTCTAAGTTCGCTCATTTAAATGATGAAACAAAGTTTCTTTGAGTAAAGTGGAATATGAATTAAATGTTTGAAAAGGTAGCAGAGCGAAAATTGAACACCTAGTTGGCTAACTACTCGTACCAAGGCACATAAGCGTGAGAACATTGTGCAGAATCCGTCATGCTATTCTGCATTTATTTACGTAAATCACACGACTCCCAATTTTCAGTCAGCTATAGGCGGTTTTATAGTGAGTTTGTGATACAGTCCACAGCGCACCCCTGATATACAAACTTGATGAAACCGAACGTTTGGATTAAAAACACACAAACGGGGACGTGTATGTTGGGATGCAAACCATTTTTTGAGCTGTCAGTGTCAGAATCGACCGGATGGGATAGTGACTTACGGCGTGGTGGGGCTGCATGTCCAGAGGAGGGTTCGATTTGTGCCGCATCGATGCTCAGTTCCTCGGGCTAAAATAGGTATGGGAGACAGGGAGACATCAGGATAAAGTTTTGCCTTTGCACCTAGTTGGATGAACTGCCACTACGAAAAACTGCAAAGAAGCAAAAGTAAGCAGAAGAACCACACAATGTCCGAATATGGCATATGCGAAGAAATAATAACCAACACACTGGAATCCAAAGCGTAAAACATGGTAGAAACTTGTACTGTCTAGCAACAAGTGTCCTAACAGGACACCAGAATGTTTAGCGCACTTAGAGGAACTAGTGGTAGCCAACGTGACATTTTTCGTGGATGACAAGGGTACCCTAAACAAGACAACATTGGTCACTGACATTTGGTTACCCCAGAACAGCTGATTTGCCCACCTTACAAGAGGATTTTGTAACATTGCTACACAAGAAGGGAATGATTGTTTTAAAATCGTTTTCTGACGCCTCGAGGACTCGATTGCCTTAATCAAGGTAGCATGATATAGTGGGGTGTGGTACCGCATAGTACGGCTGTCGTAGTGGTATAGTATTATTACAATTACAATACAATATTATATAGTGCGGTATAACTGAGTATTGTATGGTAAAGTATAGAATAGTACAGCACAGTATGGTGACCAAGGTCATCACATTTACCGGCTTTTCTTAGCCGAGACAAAGAAACTCCAGCCGAAAGTAATGCAAGTGTGGATTCACAGATCCCACAACCTTCTACATTAGTGATGGACTCTCATCACCCTTCCGTAAAGAGCAATTTGGGGAAACTACATTCCAACAGAACACTTCGATCAGATGAGATATTTAGAAATGCTCTGTTAATCTGTGTGATTCCAATAAGTGCACCAGATAAATTCGTAAGGTGAAGCATCATTAAGTTGTATGCACAGTAAATAGGTTGAGAAGTCAGTGAGTTATGGAAGTCCGACAGTGTTTCGAAAAAATGAACCGTTTGGTGCAGGCGAAATGACCAAATTGCGAGTTCTTATAGTCAACTTATCTGGGTCGATTGAACATACAAACAACAGAATGGCACACCCCCAAGAAACCTACAAATTTGATGTTGGAGGTATGAACAATGTAGCAGTACTTCGTGAAATCGAAAATCGCAGTAAGAGAAAAAACGAAGATGGGAAACGTCGTTTCATCACGTACCGTTCGCTCTGCATCCACTTCGAAGGTTTTTATAGAGACAATGTCGTGCGTATCTGAAAAGTGGAGCATGGTGGAACAGTAAAAACATATTTTAAAAAATCGTCCAGCTGTAACACCCTTGCGGTGCCCAGCTGCCATGCACCCCGAAGGAGGCAAGAGGGCTGGGATACTGCCAGGTTGCCCAAGCCTAGATAGGAGAAATCGAGAGGCAGAGGTCGGGTTCGAACCACGGACCTTCCGGTCAGTAAATTCGCGTTCTAACCACTGAGCCATCTCGTGCGATTGAAACTGGCTGAGTCTGCCGAACACACCAACGACACTGTTTTTTGGAAAAGTCAGCGTAAAAACAGATCGCGCTGACTTTTCCAAAAACACTGTGTCGTTGGTGTGTTCGGCAGACTCAGCCAGTTACAATCGTACGAAAAAACGTTAAGATACGAAGTGGCCGCAAAAAATAGGCGAAAATCAATGACATGACGACTATGAACTTGCGACTTGCACAACCGATGTGTGAATGCGATTCGATATCGTAGGTCAAGAAGAAAACCCAATAACTAGTAAAGAACTGAAATGGCGTCAGAGATATGCAGAAAAGGCAGTGTGCATTCTCAGCGTTGTCACGCTCAAAAAAAACAATCGGTATCGGTGGTTGCAGCCCTATTGGCTGCACCAGTTGTAGTGCTCGTTTCCTGCAACTGTTTGGCCCCCAGGGGCATCTTTTCTAAGGGCAGATATTTCCAAATAACTGGTATGCTTTCCTTCGCACACCACCATGGTTCTTCGCAAAAGAATTTCCCCCGTTATTTCTGCTGCCATGACCCAAATTATTGATGCTACTAGTATGTTTCTATTTGAGAGCGACAATCATGAAGCCTCTTATTTGGAATTGATGACTTCGTGCACCAAAGCGGCAAACGCGGTACGAAGTAGATTTCACTCAATAGTGGAATTCAATTGATAATAGCAATCACAAAGTAGCAGAGAGAAAGGATTCCCAAGACCGTAGGTTTTCTTGATCCGGGCAGGTGACATAGATGGTGGTTTGTCGTTAGTTCTAGCGAGTTATCGGGAAATCACGCAGGAAAGCTCAAGGATGGTTAGCATATTCAACGACTTGACTAACAGTAAACGAAAAATGTAGGACCTGGCTACTCCGCAAGACATTACGCTGATCAACCATTATTAATCGGACAACAAAAGTTGCATTAGTCCAAAAACAGAACTTGAGCACAGCCGTATCCCGGAGGTAATTTTTGGCAGTAATGCATGGAAAAGCCATCCGAGAACGGAAACTTCGCTGGTATGGGACAGGAAGTAGCTTCACAGATGACTGTAAGGGTGCCAGAGAAGAAGCTGGTTTCCACAAAAATAGATCGATAAGGTCATAACTAATCAAGGTTATGCGTTGAGGAGGCCTTCGTTATACCTGAGCGGCATGTAGTCAGTAAACTCGTACTGCTTAGACATCTGTATTCATTTGGAGTGGATTGGGGGAACGAAAACCGTGCACGCTATCGACTAATGATGCGTATAAGATCAGTCTATTTCCAGTCACCATCAGAGCGGTAATGATCGGACTGGGTAGGTAAGAACATCCGCCCCAGTCTGTGGGTCATACTAATTACGCTGAGACCTTAGTGAGAGGTACCTGCTGGGACAACAGTTCAGTGAAAAATAATTTTCCCTCTAGATGATGGGACACAAAAATGTGTGTAGGTGTATTTGTGTGGTTTGTAGCGATGTCCTACATATTCGTCCTCTCGTTGTTTGACCAAAAGAGATCAGTCTGTTTGTGGTTAGCTTGCATGCGTGTAAGCATAGACGACACCCTACTTAAGGTTTGAGCGCGAAGAGATCCCGCTTACAGCATTCGGAGCACGTTCGCCACCCAGGTTCGAGGAGTTCTCTTTCATTAGCGAATGTTCGCGAGAATTCACCTAAATATCACACCTGGAAGCACCCGTTTGGGAGGAAACGTTGTGTAACAAGAACATTTGTTATTTAGTGGTACCCTTGTACAGGCAATCCACCGTGCATAAAATTGAATTCCATTCGGTCTTTCCATCTAGGCAAATCTTATTTTTCTTTTGTGGGCGACAAACTCCAAACCGTCAACATGACATTCATCCGCTGACAGTGAATCTTTATACCCGGACATGTTATGCAAAAAATAAAGTGTAGTCGTCCAAAATTGGTCTAAGTCAACTAACTAGGCACCCAAATGGGACGAACCACGCTGTCTATGCTGGCATTATCGGAAGCAGGCTTAAGTGAATGTTGCTAATATTAAACGTGTGGTGATCTTTTATTTGGTTCACATTAGGACAGTTCTCATGAGCGTGGAGTCGATTGCGAGGGGTGCCTGAGTAGAATCAACATACCAAAACACCGCATATACCGTAGTTTGTTCGTCGGACGATATTGTAAGATTGGAAAGACTAGAGAAACCAATTAGGTGAATGAACACAGGTGACAACTGCCGGAATTGTCATGTGTTTCAGTTGGCAATCACTGCGATGTCAGGAAGACATCAGTGCTTGAATTAATTATAATGCTTTATAAGAATGTGCCACTTCCCATCTACCGAGGCTAGTCTACTAAAACCGGATGCTAAATTAAACCGCGACACTTTCCAATGTTTCGTTTCAGTGAGTTCCATTCATCTACGTATGCAGTGAACCTTACCATTGAATGTGCACACAGCTGCAAGCATACGTGTGATGGGAAACGAGAAATGGTTTAGCCAGACTGACCTTATTATGATGTCCCTTCCTCTTATGAAGTTTAGAAATGGAACTGTGAGCACCACGGAGAACCGTAAAATGGATAAGCCTTGATGCGGTACTCACAGGTGTACTCTTGGTCATACAAAGAATTCAGTACAATCTGAATGGGCAACTTGAAGCAGAATACTTTTCAATTACGCGTGATAGGGTATCCAGGTAGTCTATGAAGCGCATATTAGATACAGTGAAGGATCTGGAAAGCTATTAGACAGATACTAGGAAAATGCGGACAGTCAACGGCACAATACCATGAAAAGCAAGAACGCACCAATTAGGAGTGGAAAGCAATAAGCTTCAGCAGCACGCACAAGTAGTTTTGAGGCAATGCACAGAAGGAGACCTACCTGAAAGATCTCCGGTTGCTGCCGAAACACCCAGGTAGTAACCAATCGGCAAGTGGACTCCATCAACTGAAAAGCACTCAACTTCCCTCTGAACGTCCGGATAAAACAACTTAAGCTAGAAAAAGTGAAAACGATGATAAGAGTGATCACGAAGTATAGGGACTCGGTTCAAGCACAAAGCCTAGCGTTTGGTGCAGCTGTTCTTTACAGAATGAACTCAGTGCACCCAAATCACTGTAGCGAACCAAGCAAATACCACTAACGAAACGTTAGCAGTGCAATAAAGTGCATAAAGGCAGGCTTGTGGATGCGTCTTTGTACATCAGTTACGCGCTAGGAGCGAAACAAAAGGAAGATAGGTCCGTGAAAGCCACCAGAAAGCTGCCTTGCTCCACTAAGTTGCTCAGGTGTGCATAGCTGACTGCTGTTTGCGGACGTTTTCTCTATGGCCTGAGGGTTTGCTGAAACAAGTTCCCACACTTCAGATTTATTCCACTTTTTACTAGCTTTTTTTCATGTCTAAGTGACAGCTTAAGATGACCATTCGCTGACCACATGACACCTGACCGATCTCTGGGTTGAGCATGCTGCCACTTGTTGCCCATATAAAGAGTGTTAATTGTGTATCGGGTCTCATTTTGCATACGATGCTGAATCAGCCTGTTGCGTTGAAATTATCTTCATCCACAGGTTATGCATATACCAACGCCGTTCAAGAGAGCAGACAGCTTCCTTTTACCAGTTTGTTCTCAGGCTTTTGTCGAATAAGTCCCCGCCGTTGCGTTTTACCCCCAAACTACGGCCCAGTTACTCCACGCGTTATAGCAGCTAAATATGGATCAGTCTAGAGCGAAGCCTGGAATAACCAATAATAGCATTTCAACAGCTCTGTTCCAGAACTTGAACCTCACTAGCTGTCTGAGGTAGGACAGTCCAAGTAAACAATACGGAAAACCGGAACTACCTAACCGCTGCTCCAAAACTCCACTGGAAGCTGGTGTCTGGAAAGACCAGTACATAAAAGCAGACGACAGAACATTAGAACTCAGCTTCAGCAGAACAGAATTCCGTCCACATTTACCTATCGTTCAAGGGGGACTCAGTAACTGTGGCACGATGAATTACCTTTCTCCACCAATCGAAGCGACCTCTTTGGAAGCGGAACCTCTTAGTGTCGTAAATAGGTTCCACTCCCTCAGTGGCGCTAGAATACGGATCGGGATCCTATCCTGCCGCGGCCCATCAAGTAGCACAGAAGTCAGTGGCCACATACCCACCAGCATGATGAGTTGAGATCCTATTTTAATTGTCCAGTTCTTCCAAGTGGTCCGTCTCACGATAGAACTTCGATTATCATGATCGCCCTTGAACTGTTCGCAACGTCCCACTTGAGTGACAATTTAATTGCCCTGCTTTGCTTTCTTCAACCTCGAATTGCTGAAAACAGTTTTAGTGGTCACGTTGAGAAATCCCCCTGATCACCTTTGTTTTTCTGTTGGTCATTCTTGTCATGTCGGAGTCTGTTACAAAGCCATTGTACTGGCCCGAAGAGAAATCACCGAAACAAAACCTGTTAGCTACGCGCTGCCCTCGGGAAAGCATCACCATCCAACCTACAGGGGCTCCAAGCTCTTGGGTTGGGATAACCAGCTGCTGATGGTCAAACGAACACGAATATGCATAACACAAGGAACTCTCTCCACTGTCCTTGCAAGTTCAAAGATTGGCTACACAACGGTGGTGATTTGAATAACAACGTTAACTCAGTCTGTCACACCTTATCATCTTCTGCCCCATCCGTTATCTGCATCACTGAGACAAATTTCCGGCTAAGGCGATCTCACACCTAAAATTTCATGACTTTTCACCACACCGTTATTCCGTTTCAAAAGTAGAGTTTGTTCCGACACTAATTCCCGTCTGCCTTTCCCTTACCTTCCCTCGACTAACGTATACTTGGTTTTCAGTATTTTTGGCTCTAAATTTATTGCGCTCAAATTAACACGTGCTCACTGATGGCAGTGACACCGTCCAACTTTCCTCTGTTTTAAAGTCAACTGCGAACATATCCCACTGGGATTTCAGTGCTTACAACTCTGACTAGCTAATTTCCTCACATCACATGGGCACAGTCGGCACTGACAGGATTTTTGCGGTCACCAAATTGTATCTTCCTACCCGAATTCCGGACGGCGACTGCAACTCACTACACGCCCTAGACGTTATAACCACCCAACCCTCATCATATTGAGTTGGTTGTTCTGCCTCCATCAGCTCGCCTGATGACTGTGTTCCAGTTAACTTCGATTGTCCCTCACTCATCTCCTCGTCGCCGTTTTTTAGCACTATAAATTTTATGACCAGGACAGAATACAACAATTTTTCGGCTTTGGATAACCTAATGGTGCGTCATCGTGGTGTTTGAAGAGAGAACCAAATGTGTTAAAACTGGCGACCCCACTACCCTTCACCTCGTTCGGGTTGTGTTTGCTCTTAACTCATTTACAGCCATCATCGACAAGTCTGTGGATAAGCTCGTCAGCCAAAAAATTGGTTAGTTGTCCAGTACACATACCGAAAACTGGTGTTTCTGAAATACTGTGAAAGCGCTCAATCTTTTTACCACTCTTCGAGCCGATTTCGGCCCGGAACTCCTAATACTGTGAAAGCAGTTGGAATTTGTGTTCTTCCCACTACTGACTCCAGTGAAGTCCTAAATTCGCTGCCTAAAAGCGAAACCGAAACATACATCCGACGTCTTGCTTCATAACCTAAGATTACTCCCACAACTTTCGTCCGAATCCATCCAATGGCTCCAACCTTTTTTCCACTGTCTAACATTTCAACTAGGGTTGCTCTCCAATGCGTATTATCTCTAAACATTTCCAGATGGTATCTACCCTAGTTTGTTCTGTATCTCGTCTCAAGTCTCTTATCTTTAGTACTCCATTGCGCTTGAAAAAGCCCGCAATTCCTAAGTGTGACTCCTTATCTGATCCAAACAACTAATTTTCATCTGCACCATTCCTATTTTCTCCAAGGTATTGGAGCCAATCATGGTCAGACAGCTCCTACGTGATCTAGAAGGCAACAGCATTCCAAGAAATCACCATTATGGGTTCAGACTCCATCACTCAACCAGTGACCCACTGGCGTACACTTCACACACATTAACTCGTTTCGTGAAACCGAATTGCCTTAATGTTTGGAAGCTTCCGATTGGGGGTGACACGATGACCTGACTGACAGGTTACTAGTGTACAGGCTTTATCCTAACTGGATTAACTGAATTTTGAAACTCCGGACAAACCGCTAGATTCGGGCACGCCTTGACAGTGCTCTCTCTCGGATCCACAAGGTCTACAAAGGTGTTCCACAAGGTCCTGTTCTTCACTTCCTCCCCCCCCCACAAACACACACGGTTCTTCTTGTTTACAAAGGTCTCCTCTCTCCTGTTTCTGGTTGCATCCATTCTTTTGCACACGATGCGACCATCCACACTTCTAAAACTTATTCTGACTGAACATCCGCCCCATCTGGGATTAGTGATGATCGCGTGCACATTAGCAACGCTCTGAACACCGATTTAACGAACAATCATCCGTCCGATTCAATGTTTCTCGAACAACTACTGCGCGCATGGCTCCGCAAGAAATGCCCCATGGACGTATTGAGAAAGTGACAATTCCTGACATACGCATTACTTCATTCTATCCTTCAGTTGTATTGCTCAAGTTCGGTCAAGAAATTTACGCTGTGATGGATTAGTGTATTACGAGTGCCAATGATTTCAATGTGTCGGCTCAAGGATAAATCCAGGTGAGCGAAAGCAAATCATGATTTGCTCTGCAGTTCAAAATACAAACCCGATTCACAGTGGGCTTTTTAATCACAAAACACGGCGGTTCTGATGGTGCAGGTAACCACCAACGAACCATATTAGGTGGCTATTGGACAGTTATATTACCATCATATAACCAGAAAACTTGGTTTTTCGTACTGCGTGTGCTGCTAGGACAGTTCAAAAGCTCGCAGCTCACTACAAAGGCTAGTACAGATCGTACATCACACGGCTTTGTCATTGGTGTGGAGCTGCAGAATCTGTAACCAGTGGCCTTCGGGACCGATTTCGCGTTCACTCATTTTCGGACCGGATACAAATTCTTGAAATACTCAATCAGCGAAACAGACGCCGCTTTCGCTCCGGCTCTTTTACACCCAGCCACTAACTGGCCGATTTTTTTTTCAAGATTAGCCTGACGAAGACTGTCTTAGTGGTTCACTCTAGTCACACGGGTTTTGTTGTCCTTTTCGCTATGTTGTCGAGATCAAACTTGTTTCTCGGTCGTCCATCCCGTTTGCGCCAGTTGCCCGACCACACTCGCGTGACAGTTCCAATGACCTGCAACGCGCACAGACACACCGGCTGGATTGAAAGTGACGACTGGAGTCATTCGTGCATCGAATTTTAGATGGAAGATGTGTGTATGCATGCAGCATACCGATTGGGTGTCCGGAGAACTGAGCGAGCTGCTCGGATTCCGAAAAGAGATTCACGATGTTGCGCGCACGATGGAGATTTCTGTCCCTCAGGGCACCCTAATCTCGCACCCAGAGACGACCGAATTGCCCTAGAGACATGTATATTCGTGATGCATTACTCATAAGGTTGCTGAAAATTCTTCGACAGCCCACGACCGGTTTCGCCCTTCTTGGGGCTCATCAGGTAGGTGCAGTCCCCGAGTTTCCGTCAACCTTATGTTTTACTTGAAACCAAATTGCACGAACTTAGCGAAATACACTCATTTGCAAACAAATTTGGTTTTGCACGCAAAACCAAATGAGTGCATTTCGCTATGCCCTAGAGACACTTTAAAAGTATGCCGCTTCGATGCACGTTGAAACTATTTTCGATAAGCCTTTAAAATGGCCCTAGAGCGGCTTATTGTACTCTCGAGACTTTAGAGTGAAGATACACTGACGAATATCAAGTTTCGATCTCCGTTGCCGAGCATAATTATTTTATTCTCGCGGTTTTCTAGCTCCTTATAATCTTTAAAGACTAAGGTTAACGTTCTCCGCAGACGTACTCTATTACTTCGTTACTCTATTTCACTGGTATTTTCATGTTTGCAAGCGATTCAGTGTTCACGACAGATACATACTACAAGTGCATATATACTAGGGTTTCCCTGTTCCCGTGTAAACCAACACTGCGAGTAAGTAGAAAACAACACAGTAATAGAAAATGCCAACGGTTGCGAAAATGGAGCTTCACTGCACTTTCAAAGACTGGCAAGGCATAGCAACAATTAAACTTCCACAAGAGGGGACGAGAAGCAAGCATGAAAATGAGTTCAGAGATACTTCACCGTGAACAGTGCTGTTCTCAGAAAAACCTGGTGGCTACGTGAGTGGCTCGATTCCGATGAACCATTGCGATGGGCAAGCTTTGAGAGCCCCTCATCCTTTAATAGCGAGGAAGGACTACAACAAGCTGGTCGATAAGAGATGCATCCCTATCACACTAACGGCTAGAACTCGCCATATACTCACCATCCATTGATGAAACACTACCACACATGACACGAGGGTGTTATGCTGGTACAAATTAGATGGTTCGGAACGTTAAAAGCTATAGGTCTTGTCATTTGGCCGGTTGCCTCGTAACCAGCACCAGCCTTAAGGACAAAAACAAACGCTTTCGTAGTAAACAGTCTTTACAGTCCTATCCAACCAGCAATAGAAATCCCATATACGCACAAAAAATAATCCTGCTGCTTAAACAGCTTTCAAAGGAACCTACCGAAAGTTGATCCCTGACGAACCGAATGATGGCCTTGGTGCGCTCATGATTCCGAAAGTCGGTTGAACATCCCGCTAGCTCCGTAAGTGTACCATCTTTGTCATGATCGTAGGCATTTTTCCCATCACTCACCATAGCACTGATGTACGGGTGTTCATGGGAGTGCGCACCGTTTTGATTGGCATACGTGTCGAAAAATATGCCCAGGCCTCTGAACACTTCACGACTTCCAAAAGCGCTGCCCATTGAGATAGGTTGCTCTGTGTACCAGAAAGCGAAGCCATCGCCCACCAAAGTCTTCGCAGGACTGTGGACATGAAAGGTGAGGTGGATCTCCCAATCGCGATACATCATCGGGGCGGTGCACTGAAGACCGCCAGTCTGACTGCGTACGTCTTGTGTTAGCCGTACATGATCCGGTTCGAATACCGCACTGCCGTAAGAAAACCAGCCAACTGAAGAAGAAATGTGGCATCAGAAAAGTTGTCATACAGGCACAGGTATTGCTGTGGTTGCAATCGGGAAAAATAACGTATCAGTATTCATTGATGATATCAAATCAACAATCGGTCAACTAAGTCTGGAGCCTTCCGGAAGTAAAAGTGCCGCACAGTTGGGACTCATCTAGTGGTCTTACTGGGGGAAAACTTGGAATCACTAAATGAGTCAGTAAACTGGTTTCGTGCTATCAGCTCATGCGTCCTGCTAAAGTCTTCTCAAGATCGCTGAACTTTGCACAATCACGGCAATTTTCGTCGGTCCTATAGGAAAGGAGTAAACTAGGAACTCAAAGACTAAACCACTCGTAAACGGGCGGACATTTCAATCAAACCGCATGCTGCCATGCGTACCCACATTGTCTTTTGACAAAATATGATTTGTGCTCCGCAGAGCACGAGCAACCAATGAACTACACGGAGGACAGCAGACGTAGTTTCATGAGGCCAAAAACTCCCTTTCAAAGAAACAGCGCGTTGCTAAGTGTTTGTCTGTTCACTGGAACCTCTCCGTTAAGGACCCCGACGCGTGACTTCATGTTGTTAACACGCTGGTGTAGTTCTGTATGTGGACAACGAATGGTGAAGACTACCCAGTGAACAAGGAACAACTTTGGCTCAGGCTGGTGTTGTCACGCCAGGGATTGTTGTGTAACCCGTGACCATTCGGACCGAAATACATGTGTTCGCGTGCGCGTATAATTTGTGTTACACGTTAGAAATAACGGGCAAGGGTTTACTTCTGGAACTAGTCAATGTAGACATAGTCCCCCTGAGTTAATGTTCTTTCAGCGAAATATACACAATGAGATAAGACGGACCGATGCACAGCCCTTTTTTGAGATAAAGACCGAGGAAGCAGCACTGTTCTCAACCCGGGAAATCACTGCTTACACGGAGGGCTGAAAGGAATGAAACCTGGGAACGGAACTATCATCTATTCGGATGGCAAGTTAATGCTTGGTCAATACACTACGAGACATCAATCAGCTTCAGCTCATCAAACCTCGGGTACACAATGTGCTGGCTAGAAATACTGAACGTACGCGTCTCCAGAAGAATGCAGTTCGGAAGAGAACAAAGATGGTCGCACGTTACATGAGGGAACCTGAATTCGAAGACTTACAAACGAATCGCCCACGCCTACCCTAAAAACAGTAAAATTTATTACGTACTTATGTAGGAAGAAGCAGCGCTTATATAGCAAACACTGGCTTGTTCGTGGGATTGATATATCTAGTTATTGAAAGACGATTCCCTATTTAGATGAGTTTACGACCTGCAGATCTAAACAATATGGACGAGTCCAATTCTATTTGTGAACCTCACTGTGCACAAGTCTTGGTTTGAAAGGTGATGGGAGTTTGAAGAGGGGGTCCCACCCATCTGTTGAAAGAATGTGTCCTTTAGGCTGGATGTCAACGTGTCAAAAGTTTTTATCTCAGATATCAACAAATTCCTTTTTGATTTGCTTGCGTATAATCATGTCCGGTGTGCTTATGATGGATACACTGGTTGGCATTGAGTTTTTGGACATGTATTCACGAAACCCGTGAAAAAGGAGCAGTTTGGTTCCTAAGATGGGTGTCCCTTATTGAGACGAGTTACTGCAATTAACCATAGGATGACATCAAATAATCAGCAGAAACTTTCTACAATTGGCATTAGACCTGGCTGAAAGTAAAAAGGCGCCTCAATACTCCCAACACGCCAAAAACTGGCGACCTGCAATAAGATGCTGCAAGATTGGGTGGCGTCACCGTGGGAATGCACAGGTGTGAATCAGCTATAGAATTTGGTTGAGTTACTGACGACCTTGAGTGAATTGGTCAGGAACAAAAACACAAAGTTGAAGTCTCAGCATCTCGACTGCTGCTGTCTAAGCTTGGGCAACGTAACAGTATCTAAGCCCTCGTGCCTCCTTCCGTTGGCATGGTAGCTAGGCATCGAAAGGGTGCTACAGCTGAACAACTGATTTTTCTATTGAAATTATTACATTCAGGAGATCAGTAGGGAAGATACGAGAAACATGGATAGTCCTATAATTTTGTCAAAATGCCTGAAGTGGAGCTCGAGCTTCTCCATCTTGCTGTAAACTTTCGACACCTTGAGTAAAAAATTGTCATCACCGATGACATCGATGTGGCGGATGGAAAAATCACGCAAATGGTACATTTTACAACCCGCAAACTGAAAGTAGCTGCATAAAGCTCTTACGCTTCAATCAGTGTCATGAAGTTCCCAAACTGTTTTCGACGTTGCGCAAAACGGCTTGGCAGAAAATTCCTGTTTCTTGATAAGATGTGTTCGGTGGGGCTTAATGGTAATTTGTCAACGTAACACTTCTTTGCTATCATATAATATGAGCTCTTTCTGACGTACGTAATATAGGCAAGTTACAGTCTTATTGTGTTTAATTGGGTGATGATCACATTGCAAACACTATACAGATAAGAATAATTATACGTCCAGCTCATGAAGGTGTGCGACAATTGAACCATGTTCAGTTAAAAAGGGTCGGTCGTGTGCAAAGTGAAGTTAAAGAACACCATAGAACTATTAAGGAGGAAGGCGAAGAAACTCTTTTGACGTGGGCAACAGACTTCTCCGCCGAGCGGAATAAAGAAACCGGAAACATGGAAAGCATAAGAACACAAGGAGATGGGATGGGATACAAAATTCGCTAGACCCTATGGTCGGTAATCAGTAGTGTGCGTGTTATCCGCAACACCAACAATTCCCAGTGAGGTCAGCGCAGAACACCCAGTAGCTGAGCTATATAGTTACCGAGCTTTAGTCACACCCGAAGCAATATTACCGAGATTTGATAGCCTTCTATGAAAAATGGGAATCATGTTAACTCCTATGGGGAACGACTGACCTACAAACGCGGAAAGAGTGCTGTGAGCCGATGTTTATGCTTTACCCTACATCTGCGGAAAAGCGAATCGAAGTTCCGTACCAGAGGCTCCGAGCAGCAAAGGATGATCACCATCTAGACTGGAAAGCTTGGCTGCGTCTTTCTGCCATCTTAAAAGACCCCACTGATAAAATCCATAGGTGATTTGTGTTCACCTTTGGGCTGGTAGTCAGTTTTTGTGCAAACTGCGGATGATGACGATATGTTTTCGGGGTACTTAGTGGAGACCAACAGCCGAGTGGAAGTGTTCGATATTGTTATTGCACCCCACGAATAGCAGTTCAATTCGTGAGAATATTTCATGCCCACACAACCAAATAAGTGGAAACGGTAATTCGCATCATAAAAGTGAACGGGTGGAGAAGTGATCTGCAAACAGTATGACGTCTTTGGATCGATATGCACAACACCCAAATGAACATCAAGTAGATGTACGCCATAATAACTGATAACTACATCAATGTTATGTTGTTTCCCTGACATATATTGACAAGCTTACATGTGTGGTGGGGCAACGCCAAAGATTGTTCTCTTTTCTCAAAGCTCGAGTAGGTTAATATACCCGAAAGATGTGATAAAATGGCCAAAAATACGACCAGCATGGAGAACTGATTGTAATGAGTGACAGAGGACGATGCGTCTGTGGAAAGGGACCCGGCAGGCAAAGTTCTGCAAAGAAAGAAAACACTTCTGCATCAGTGTAAGCTTATCGGTAACAAAAATACACCAGTACACACCAACAAGCAAATTTTCTATCCCGAGTTTCGACGACTGTCATGCACTGAGCACAACTAAAACACAAGACAGGATGAGAAGTCTCCTTTATTTGTCATTGCTGCTAAAATGCTTACGAACGGATGTGGAGAAAAAATTACGGAATTGGGACGCATGCATCCAGATGAATAAAGAATGTAAGCCATGCTGCTTCGTATAGACAGCATCTCCCACTTAAGAGGCGAGGGTGAAGACTTGAGTCGAACCAACTACGCAACTACGGGGTTTTGTGCGCAGAGGTTCTGGTGTACATACGTCCGCCACTGCTCCTCGAGGGGTGTATATGAAGACAGCTTCGTGCCAAACGAGGACTGTATGATGGCACACATCAAATTCTCTAACAATGTGAACAAGAAGGAAGTGAATGAAATATGACAGCATTTTATGGAATCAAAAATCGGCTATGTTATGGATGTTACTCCGGGCATCCTCCGTCCTTTGACGATATGTGGCTCTCTAAGCGTACCATTGAAAAAATGGCAGGTAGGAACAGAAAGTTCTGTGGCACAGTGATTCGAAACCAATAAAGATATTGTCAGGTCCGCTGACCTTATTTGAAGATTTTAGGTCTTTGTACACTTCGCCGATAGACACTGTGATAACTCGTGTATTCACACCCTGATGGTATATATATATAAATATATATATATATATATATATATATATATATATATATATATATATATATATATTGCTAGCACAACAATTTTTAGCAACAAACGAGCGATTTAACTGATGGATATTGCCAAAGAAAATTTTATGCGATTCCTGGCCCATGATGTTTCATCACATTCCAGACGTTCGTTCAATTTGAACATAAGATGAAATCGGCATAAAAAACGTTCAGCCTAGACACCCGGCCGTAATCGTTCAGCTCTAACACCCTTTCGGTGCCTAGCTATCATACCACCCGAAGGAAACACGAGGGCTGGGATACTGTCAGGTTGCCCAAGCCTAGACAGGGGAAGTCAAGAGGCAGAGGTCGGGTTCGAACCACGGACCTTTCAGTTCGTCAGCTGGCGCGTTAAACATTGAACCATCTCGCCCCACCCGGCCTTAATAAGAAGATATTAGTGCTTTGCTGCTGACTTGTTCCCGCGCATGTACAATTTTTCTCTACAGCGACGTAGTTCATTCTTCCTCGACCGATCAGCTGGTCAAACTCCACAGGTTTTGCTGATTAAGCCATGTGCTTCGTATGCCAGAGGACGGTTTGCCTCGTAGATCACTCTTCGTTTAGCCATGTGTCGGATGGGGACGACCCAGGGGAGGTCAGTCCATGACCTGGCAATAAAGCATGAAAGCCTTTGGCATTCAATTCACTCGCATTGGTAAAAACTATCTTCCCGAATGAGGACCGCGGGACAAGACAAACCAATTGTTGGCTGCGCCACGCAGCCAATGGCGGTCTTGCATCAAAGCTATCGCCTTCAATGCGTACCGCTCAAACCCTGTCACACCGGACAAACAGAACCATTCGACGTCAATAAAGTGATTGGGCCATCGCCTCCAACGCGTGGCTCTCGTTCCATTATTCTCCATACCTTCGGCGAACGAAGCTGTAGCAGCTGGAACCACTGTATTTCGATGCACGGTTTGTGGGCTGAAAAACTGAACTGTAAGCGGCGGAGTTCCTTGGGCGCAGGCGAAGTGAAACGATCTGGACTGATATACATAGTCCCCACGGGACAGCACGGAATGAAGCAGATCTCTAAATAGCTTGAGCTTGAATGGGTCATTATCAGCAAACACTGTGAAGTCTGTAGTCTCATGTGTCAACCGGAGGTGGTTCAAGTTTATATTCAAGTTTATATTTATCTTCGAATGATGCTTGTTGTTATTGTCCTTTGATATACTTTGGGAGAGTGCATCACGTCTGCAAGTGTATACAAGTGAGTCGTTAATAAATACTCATTTGAGACGACCCTAATATCCAGCTTTAAATTTCACAATATCCGGTAAACAATTTACCAGATTGAATAAAGCCGTGGGGTGAAACCGTTCGCTCAGAGAAGATTAGGTCAGTATTGTACGGAATGTGGATGCAATTGCCATCCGGTTCTTGTTCTTCACCACACAACTTGTACTGTCGCCCGCTGAGACCCAAATCTCTGGATTTGGTGATATCATCCATTTTAGATCTCCAAGCTGCGTATTATTCCACTGTTTCTGTCCAGAAGATTTCTAGGGGATGGAGTGTCCTTTTGTATACCTTTTCCCCATTTGTTTGATTGTTGTCTTTGACTGTTGCACCTCTTACTTCAAACCGTTGAACCAAATTTGAAGCACTTCAATAAACAAAATCCGTCCGCTGTAAATATCGACATCCAAATGGAGATGCTGTGTTCCTTTTTTAACTTGTCGGATGTTGACTCCAAGCAGATGCTTCAATCAGAACCCAAGGTGAAAGTCGGCATCGTCAGCTGCGTCGAAGTCCACAGAAGAGTGGTTCCATAATTTTTTCCCACGGAGCCCACCGGCCGTGAGGCGGAAATATTTACCATCGCTGACTTCCTTACCCAGGTTCTTAACTGCAAATCGAATCCCTGACGGGGCTGCTCAAAGTCTGCATCCTTTTAACTTCACACTTATCTGGTCACGCTATGAACTATGCTGCCCGTCGCTTCTTCTACTCATTACCTTATCAAGCTGCTCCACTCGTATTCACCTCGCTTTCATCTCACCGATTCGCCGATGTCTGAGATGGTACGCCGCAGTTTCCAGTAGTCATCCCAAGGACTGTAAATTTTCAGATCCATCAATTCCTGAAAAAATGACTGTCTCTTCCGGGGGTGTAAAAAATGCATCCTCCAACTCCTAAACTCGGGGAACAATAATCTATGGAATGTTTTAATTATATGTGCCCCCGGGTGATAAAACAAAATCAGCCGTGCAGACGCCGAGGATTCTTGTCCCCCAAACATGAATTGCTTGTCACCATATGTAGCACCTGCTCCTCGGTGGCAGACAAAGGACAAACCCATGACAAAAGGCCAGCTCATATATCATCATCCTCAACTAAAGATACCTTGTTCGTGGGGTTATTTAAAGTAGTCGCTCACAGCCATTCTCCCCCTTCATGCTCCTCTAGGTCCGACTCATGAAGAATTCAAACCGTCCCACTGGAAAAGGCGGTCTCCTTCCAGCTTCCTGTATCCAGTTCAGATCAGTTTACTTTATCAGCCATAAGTCACATACCACGGGTATGTTGGTTCCAGTTACTACGGTTTCCAAAAAGTCGTTCAGCTGTAACACCCTTTCGGTGCCTAGCTGCCATTGTACCTGAAGAAGGCACGAGGGCTGGGATACTTCCAGGTCACCCAAGCCTAGACAGGGGACGTCGAGCTGAAGAGGTCGGGTTCGAACCACGGACCTTCCGGTTAGGAAATTCGCGCTCTAACCACTGAGCCATCTCACCGCCTTACTACGGTTTCGGTCAATGGGAAACAAAACAGCGGGACACCTGTAGCCAAGCGTTGCAGGCAGTGACAGATTAGTTATCTGAAGGAATGGGAAACTATCGCACCGAAGGCGATAGGTTTGATGTGGGAGCGCAAGTGACTGTAAGACCGAGTCATATCTGCCAAATTCATTAACCATTGATGAGTTAAGTCCCGGGTATCCATCCCGGGGTGCGGCAACTGTCAACCCGACCGAGTTTACTGATTAATGCTTCCACACTCCGCTGACAGCTCGCAAACTGTAGGCCATTACGCCAATGCCTTACAGTGATTAGATGTCCCACTAAATGAGCTTGCGTTCCGAGGACGAATAGTTGTCAGCGTGGGTAGTGTAGTTCTAACGTGATTTTGTGCGTGAGGATAAGGTATCTACAGAGCGTTCGAAGCTATATAGGGTAAACTACTTAGGCCTGAGTTCATACGATTTATCTACTGGGTCTCCAGTGTTGTTGATTGCGAGAAATCAAGGAGCGAAACACTCTTCTTGAAAAGTGGGTGACTGGTCTGGGTGTTGATTTCTAGCAATGGTGTGATATGTTGGAGTGAATCAATTGGAACATTCAGTTGGAATTGGCTCAGGGTCTATTTCAGAAATACCAGTCTCCTGGCTCAGCGTTGCTTGTCGGGATGAGGTCACTAGAAATGAACTCCCCAGGTCGCTCACCACTGCAGTGTGTCAGTAGATCATCTAAATGATAGGTGTGCGTTTGTCGGGGTCGTATGTGGACGACTTTCATCTTCGGGTGCTGAAACCAAGCCCATTTGTATAACATAATAAGATAATCGTTCAATGTGGCACCCTTTCGGTGCCTAGCTATCATGCCACCCGAAGGAGACACGAGGGCTGGGATACTGCCAGGTTGCCCAAGCCTAGACAGGGGAAGTCGAGAGACAGAGGTCGGGTTCGAACCACGGACCTTCCGGTCAGTAAATTCGCGACCTAACCACTGTNCCCCCCCAATTTGTAGAACATACTTACGCCAGATTGTAGTACCATTCTTTCATCAGGGCACTGATGGGGAACAGACCTTGATACCATCTACATAGGCTGAAAATCTTCGGCGTCTTAATGATGGAGACTGGTTACTGTGGCCGGTAGGTAGTTTGGAACCTAGTGTAGATCCCTGCAGAATACCAGTGGATGAGTTGCGGAGTCGGTAAGACTCCGTATACACTGGCCATAAATGTCACATTATTGAGATAGCCATGATGCCCCTGGAGGGAATGCCTGAGAGCCCTGCTGGTTTTGGTTGAACTAAAACATGTTGTGGCCTATTTCACCAAATGTTTTTGAAAAATCTAGGTATAAGGTAACGATAACGGCAGATGTATCTATGATGTCTGTCAGTTCACTAGCCGCGCCAAGATACGTACCTTTATGAATACAGGCTGGCTTCTCCGTAAGTTGGTTGCGGTTGACAGCATACATGCTGACTCAGGTATTAGAAGCGCGGTGATCGACCTATAGCTCAGCCCTTGTAACAAGGTGGGATCTGACAGCGTTCCCGTCTGGTAAGGATCCACCATAAGATCAGGTAAGTTGAAGTTTTTTACAGGAACTTGGCTACAACTGCTAGACTGGTTAAAATTGCCTCTATGATTCTGTCGGGACCTGTTCCGGTAGTAGAGTAAAAATTTTGCATTTAGGACCTGGCATAAATTTCGTTGGAGTCCGATGGGGGGCTTGTTACCAGAGTCAGATGAGTGTAGCACTATGGGTATGTACAGTCTGGTACTCCAGTCTGGTACTACTGATACTATTGTACGGCCAAAATCTCCTCAGCATTCATTTGGATGTTACTTCTGTTACCGTTTGCAGTGAGGGTTGGGATGATTAACCTGGCCAGATTTTTTAGGTAGGTAGAAATGTATTTATGATGCTCTTTAGCTTTCAATGCTTTCAAGACTGGAAATCGCACATTATAAGTTGTCTCAATTCTTAGTTCAGCATAGGATTCGTAGGATGACGCTGACTGTGAACTTGAATACATTCTAGTCCTTACGGCTAATGGCTATGAGATTGCTGGTGCTAAATGGAATGCAAATCTGGATGTCCTTGTTTGGGCCTGAGGAACAGGATGAACATACTGAGAACCTGAGTTGCTTTGTCCTTATAGTCCAGTCAGTCTCTGGCGTCTGTATGGTTATCATATTTCTAGGTGAGTTGTGAAAGAGTCGCTGATAGTTCCGGACAATTGAAATACGGAAGTCGCATTTCCTAGAAGGCAAACTATATCGTTTAGCTGTAGCACCCTTTCGGTGCCATCAGCAACAGGGTCGCTTAATCCCATGTGGAGGACTTGAGTGATGCAGTTTCGGGATCACCTGCGAAAACAGTTTAGATAGATAGTTTTTCAGCTGTAACACCCTTTCGGTGCCTATCTGCCATGCCACCCGAAGTACGAGGGCTGGGATACTGCCAAGTTGCCCAAGCCTAGACAGGAGAAGTCAAGATGTAGAGGTCGGGTTCGAGCCACGGACCTTCAGTAAATTCGCGCTCTGACCACTGAGCCATCTCACCTTTTACACAGTTTGGATGAGTCTAAAGGGCTTCACTAAGGAGTTTCTGAATTGAGAGTAGCCGCCGCCAAGGTTGTAGTTCCTCAATAGGTAGCGGTCCAGGAAGTCGTGGAGGTTCAGACCATTTGCTTTTCAAAAACCAGGATTTGGGAAATTATCAGCCTTACTGAGGGCTTGTAAAACCAGGTTGCATTTTCCGAAGCGCTATCTGGTGGTCCGTAGATGAACACGGTGGCTATTTTAGTGCCACGAAGATCGATGTACTTGCAGAGGGTGTAAGGTACTTGACTAAATTTTATGCAGCTAAGGTCGCGAATTACTAGGGAGCCACATATGTATATGGGCCATTCTTATACTTTTTCTATTGATTCTGTCCATCTATGGTACTGTCTATGATACCGTCCGTCTAAGACACTCGGAATGCCTGTTTCTGTGATGTCTTTGTGAAGCCAAGTTTCTGCGGCAGCGATAATACTTGGATGAAGAGAATAACATGTTTAGAGGCTCTTGTTCGATCCTTATAGTCACCGCAGTTTTGTACAGAACCCTAAGGCTACTAATACTGATCAAGGTGTTATTATTCGGGTTGTGGGACATACAGATAATGGAGTTGGGTGGGTGGGAGGATCTGTAGGAGGTAGTACTACAGAAATGGCTGGGCCAGCTATGGTTAGACTGACGAAAGGCAATTTATCACCAATCAGTATCGTTTCCGAGTTACAAGGCAGTATGGCTTTAATTGTTCAGCTGTAGCACCCTTTCGGTGCCTAACTGCCATGCTACCTGAGGGAGGCACGAGGGCTGGGATACTGCCAGGTTGCCCAAGCCTAGACAGGGGAAGTCGAGATGCAGAGATCGGGTTCGAACCACGGACCTTCCGGCCAGTAAATTCGCGCTCTAACCACTTGAGCCATCTCGCCCCCAGTATGGCTTTAATGTGTGGTGAACGACATTTCGCCACTGTTTTTTGACTCGAGGGATTCCTTAGGTGTCAAAATCTGTACCTCGTTCAGTGAAGTCGAAGGTTACATTAGAGTGGAGATGAGTGCGTTGTGTGGTCAGGACCTGCTCAGAAATAAGTGCCCGTTTGATGAGCATGGATGCAGTACGTCAATCGTGCGTCGATCGGCAAAAGTAATTCCCATAAGCGAGGTTGTCGTTATGGTAGACAGAGGTGGTAGCCCGGGAATGCGACTTCTGTTCACAGCTGCTCTCCTGGCAATTAACCCGTGTTTTGTGCAAACTCACCGTTTAATTAGCACGTCCTGGTCGTTATCTTTTGCGTCCTCACGTCTTCAGATAATGAGACCACAGATTGTAATAAAGTTCAGCACCTTTATTTGCATGGGCCTCTACACTTAACCCTAATTGGTGTGGGTATAACTTGCTTACGGACGATGTTACTTAAGCTTAACTAGACCCTAAAGTAGGCAAGAAAGACTTTTTCTATGTAATTCGTACTTGGTAGATAAACCTTCAACAGTTCAGGACTGTAAGACTGGTACAAACCGTCGAGTCCCATGATCGTTTTGATTTCGGAAAGCATGTGGATTCTGGTCTGACTAGACCATGCAGACCTAGTTTGTTTCAGAGTGAAGTCCAACCTTCGGCATTATGACCACCAATATACTGGATGTTAGAGAATGAGTTCAGGTACATCCAGTAGTACGCTCGAGATAACTCAGTGGTTAAGACGGACCTTACTGACCGGAAGGTCCGTGGTTCGAACCCGGCCTCGGCATCTCGACTGCTCCTGTCTAGGCTTGGGCGGCCTGGCAGTATCTCAATCCCCGTGCTTCCTTCGGGTGGTTTGGCAGCAAGGCACCGAAAGGGTGTTGCAGCTGAAATCGCATGTTATCATATCACATCATACCATATACAGCACTAGTATAACACTTCTATTTCGTGGGACTAACGGAGCACATTGTGTCCAGCTAAATGCATGTTTGACGGAAGCACTAGTTGGGTCTGGTGCTTGACTGATTAAAGGCCTGGTGAGAGCAGATGGGTTCAAGTAGAACACAAGGTTGAGGGAAACGCGGAGAATGCACCTACATGGCTCGACCCAAGAAGGGCGAAACCGGTCACAGGCTGTCGAGGAGTTTTCAGCAACCTTATGAGTAGCGTGTTGCGTTTACGTGGGTACGTACTTGCAGGATCCATGGATTTGTGATCGGTTGGTACAGGGTTTCCTTCGGTTTTGGTTGAGGTCATTCTCACGAGTATATTCTTGCTGAGTAATGGTGTGAGCTTGAAGGGATTCGTTTCCCCGATTTGGGTGGAATAGTGTTTCGCTTTTGTGCTGCGCTCAGCAACGTGAGATGGTTAGATACCTTCTGGACATCTAAAGACAAAGGAATAGGTGTGTGTGTGTGTGTGAAAACTACAGATCCTGTCGGATGTTTTTGAAGATTTTTAACATACTGAGTTAGGTAGGAATGATATGCTTAGGGCGGACGCACCAGTCAGGTGCATATTGGGATGGCGCTTAGTATACGATGGTCGGAAGCTGGATACGATATTTGCAAGGCATCTACCGGTCACATCCTTGACAAACACTACCTGCCCACTTAGTTTTAACATCCTTACCGCGCATGCTGTACGCTGTGGAGGGCATGGTGCAGTGTACCTATTACGCAGTTAGCCGAGGTGCAATAGCTATCCGGGGAAGCTTGGTTCGCTTGGCATTACGGCAGGGTGAACTTACTTTAAATGTAGTAATACAGCTATGACCACACTACAACAAATGGCCGTTACCTTCACTGAGGTGAATAAAGAATAGCTCCGTAGGTGGGAGAAGACTGGAACTACGATAGCAAAAAGACAAAGTAGGAAAAAGAAATCCAACTTAGCTTCGGTCTTGGAGTTCTGTCGTTGACTTTGCCATCCCCGGACGGCTGGTTTGACACCATATTTCTTGGAACAGGCCAAGGAATTCGTACAGCGCATCAGTTTTCACTAAACCATGGGAGTGTGAGTTAAAGTCCAAAGATCGCAGGCGAAACGCTGTGGGCTCCGAACGGACTGGTGTGAAATAGCCACTGGTGAGCCGTCACGAGTGGAGTATCCGTGATGTCACGTGTCTTCCAGTTAGCCTCCGGTTTGTCTGTAACCCTAGCGATCACAAAATGGTCAGGCTGTGGTGCTCCCCTGAATAAATTACCGCCATACTCAGTCGTTCTTACTGTCAAAGATACTGACTGGCTCCTACAGGACTTGGAGCCCACCACTCTTACCCAGCCCTAGACGATAGCAGCCTGTGCAATCAGCGATACTTAAGCACCATTAAATTGGACCCTTTCGGACCCCAGGGAGCAGTCAGGCTCTATGAATGATTTCAGGTTTCCACCGGCAGCGTTACCAATAGTGCACTTCACGGGTTTAACTGGTATCCTTCCAGCTTCATTTTGAGATCAGGGTGAGGTCAGAGCCCGTAACACCTTGAACGGTAATCGGTGTAGAGTGGATGCTCATCCTGACGAATGCGCACCAGTTCGGCTACTTCACCCCGAACTTGGCGAACACGGTCCACGAATGTGCTCCTTCGTCCTGAAAACACCTGCATGAGCTCTTGACGTAATCTCCTCAACACTGGTATTTGTGACCCCGACTGCACAAGCTGTACCTACGGTTCTTGAAGAAAAGTGGCACAGACAATGCTATTCGTCACAAAACCAGCACGACTTGGGCGGTATTCATGTGGAATAGGATTGGTTTTTTGGAGGTAAATTTGCGCATGAGATAGACTGACATGGCCACGAAAGTTCCATCATTACGGCACCAGTTACGATACTTATATAACGTTCGCATTCTGTGGTACGTTTCTGAAGATCCAACTGAAGATCCGACTGAGTATCCGGAACGGAACAGCTGTACCTCTGATTATTGAGACTCGATGCGAAGATGAGACACCTGAACCGATCTTCGATTATTGTAATGAACCTAAGGCGCTGAACGAGTATACATGGTTAAATTTTCAGTATCATTCTTGAATAGTAACGATCATAGAATTCCGCTGACAGGATATTTAGGTAAGAACCTGGTCGTATCCGCAAAACCAAGGTCAAGTGGCTGATTTTAGTTTGTAAAAGTTGTGAACAGGATGCATTCAACTGTCCCGTCTTATCAGCAACAGTCAGACATTTCATTCCTCGCCATATTTAACCATATCGGTGTGAATCACGTTTCCATGTTTATTGAACTAATTCCAGAGGTCCTCCAAGATTCAGCAGCAAAAATGATCTCATCAGATGAGCTGGAAGCAGTATCCACAGACAAGACAGAGGCCCACCTGTCTTTGTTGTGCCCATTGTCCCTCCACATCACAATTTTACTTCACCTCAGCTACTTCGAACTGATTTTGAGGGTTTGTACACTAAGGCTGACGTCACTGATTCGGTTTCGTGACGCTTGTAACAATTTCGCAGGGCCTATGCTGGTCCTTGGATTAAGCGACTGCTGTTCCGCCCAGTGTAATATATCCATAGGCGTTGTAGCTTGTAACAGCCTTCTAATAGAGATAAAAGAATGTTACTAAAGCTATATTTAGGAAACAATCACAGACAATGCTAGTGTTCGCATTGGGGTAAGGAACACCGAGACAAAACGGCTCGATTTTGATTGGTCCAAATTGTGGCCAATCAGGATATGGCTTTATTTGGTTTGGTGTTTCGCTCTACGCACATCCGTCCACTCGGCTGATTCATCGAAGCACATGAGAATTCTCCAAAACGGTTGAGCACTCAAGGAATTACATCATTTGTTGGCATTGCTAATAAATCCCAAGATTGCCCAAGGATAACACCGTTTTGCTGAAATTTGTTGTTTTTCTTTCGCTTTTGCGCGGAATTCAGTTTAGTACATTCTTATCAGTTGCTCTAGGCGATCGGCATCACAAGACTGGACACAATATCTTGGGAACTACGATGTTTTCGATGTTGCCACTTTTTAGGCACTATTGTCTATGTTTAGTTCGCTTTTATTCGGCTTCCTGGTATACGTGATTTGGTGAAGTAAGCGGTGTCTCAAGGTCAACAATTACCTCAGACCAGGGAACAGGGTTTGATTAAATAAGGTATCTAGAAAAAAGTACACAGTGTGTAAAAAGAACCTGAGAAGCGGCGTAGAACTACGTGGCTGTGGATCGTCCACGGCAGGAAGTGCTGTATATGCGGAGCTGCTGATAGAATGTAGATGGTCGTAAGGAACTAAAACGTACGTCCCACATATCATCGGGACATCACCCGGCACGTGTGGCGCGTCAGAAACGGGGATGATAGTATTGTCCGAGGCCGTGGGATTGGTAAATCTGAAGAGAGGAAATTAAAAGATCGAAAATTTAGTAGGTGCAGGATGAACGCAGTCTTTTTGGAGCTGGTGGGCTTATCACCACGTTTGCAAACAAAGTGGTATCACCACAGGAACCATGCTCCGATCCGTCTGTAAAATCAGACAGCAGCTGTTTCTTTTTACTGCAACCATCGTAATACGATTGATAAACCTACTGTTTGTGATTAGATGCCCGTGCTAGTCCTTCATCGTGTTGCTCTCACGAGGAAGTATGCCCTGAGTCAAGGGCTTCTTGCTGGGCACACGGTGCATCCGCAAAAGTTTCTAAGAAAAACTGTAAAATGAACATGAAGTTACTGCAGCGCCGGAACACTTCGTGTGTGCACGACTTTAGTGGACACTTTGGTAAGGTGCCCCTTAGCAAGTTGGCATATACAATACTTTTATCTTGCGGCAAATAGCTGTCTGTCACAACCGAATGGCTCTCCAGGGACCGCAGTGGTGAACGGCCCTCTAATCCCAAAGTACTGGTAACATGGATTGGTGAAACCGCCGACGAACGTGGTAGCGCATAGCCTGGTTTATCCCCTGGGACAGCCAACTGCGGCATATCTGGAACTTATCGCCTGATTAATTATGAATCTTACTCTCAGACGTTCGGCCAAAGGCATTGTGGACGCATTCAACCGTCGGGCAACGAAAACGGCCGGTTTCAGCAACCGCCTGACGTACTTTCCGAAATGCCGTGGTTCTCGAAGAGCTTTTACGCTCAACACGAACGAATTTTGGGGCACTGATGATTACTTGAAATGAAAAAATCTCGTTTACAATTATGTACACGTAAACACACCAGGCATAAAGCACGTCACAGTACAACGTAACTCACTCTGCAAGCCGCACGTGAGGACAAGCAGAACACAGATCTTCCTGCGAATAATGGCGCTGCACACTAAAACGAAACCACTCAAATCGGTCGACGGTTTGCATTCCGTAGGCACCAGGAAATGCTGGGCATTGTCGTTTTTCATTAATGCAAGACAAATAAAGAAGCTTTGATGCCTCCTAAATGTCTCGATTATCCTCGGCTTAAAAGTACTCTATTAGTGCAGAAGTTCTGCACAGATTCCGTACAGGCTCCGCACCCAGGCGCGGACGCGTGCTAACTAGGTTGATGCACAATTCTGGGATATTTTGTCCCTGTTTATTGATGGTATTGTCTATGTCTGAATAGATGAATGCGGAAGCCTGTATCCTTGCACCTCCTAAGGCATTACTGAGAGCAATCCTCATGATAGAAACACCCAATAGTGTCAGCTAATTTGTATGAAGGTGCATGAACCTAATGACTGCTGGAGATAAACTTTTCCGCTTGGATACAGGCTAGAGACCTGAACGCTAACATCGACTGCATGGGACAAAAGCCCATAAGTCATATTTTTTCTAGCAAACTATCGTGAATACAGTAAGCCACAATTACTGTCAGCAACGTAAGCGCTCGCCAGCGGTGGTAAAACTGTGCATTGTGTACCATGTACCGGGGGATTTTCACCTGAATTGACGTTGTGTATGTGTGCTGTAAGCTGCCAGGTTTAAAAACAACAATTGAATACCACTGCGTTTACCCCAAGGCAAAGCTCAAGCCTTTAGCGTGTGATTTTCCTTTTGGAAAAACGCGACGATTTCGCCCACGCTCACGCTCACGGTCAAACGGATATAGCATACGTGAATGGCCAACACGCAGCGAGAGGGCCCTGTTACCCAGCAAATCTGCAAGGTGCAAATTAAGCGGCTCATAAAGGACGGCAAAAAAGCTTATTTGCCTACACGAATAAAGTTCGGCAAGGGTCCACAAAGCCCTTTCGGCTTTAAATGGGAGTAGAGCACACTCCCTCAAATTGGAAAATTCGAACGCGCAGTTGAGGAGAAAAGAAATGTTATGACCAGTTATGTGCTCAAAATATTACGCGTGTTCTGGCGTAAACACCAGACGGCCCACTGGTGCGTCGTTTCCTCCGTGATACTGGAGACCTGAAATAAATAGAGCAAAGTATTCTTGTCTGCTTGTTCAAAGACAACCGGGAATGCACCTGGAACAGCAAACTAACTCAATTACATAGTTATTGCATTGCATCGTAGGCACTTTGGGGGCAAAATCCTCATACGACCATGCAGGTGCAACGTCATTTTTATATTTTTGACACAGATTGAGGCCTCTGTGCCGACATCCCCTGGATACTAGGCTCCAGGGGATATGGCACCTTGGTGAAATGCAAAAAGTAAATAAATCTCGTGGATTTATAGTCAGTAAAGGAAAATCCTGCAAGTTGATAATTCCGTTTTTTCAATTTTTGTTGACAGATTTTAAAACACAAAATCATGATAACCGTCCCCCTTACTTGTGTTCTACGCATGGTTTCCCGAGGCCGCAAAATCTGGGGGTCGTCCCAATCGCTTTATAAGTTTAGGCAACGAAGGTAAGTCCTCATTAATTGTGGAAGCTATCCCTCGTCCTTCCCCTATCTGCGTCATTATTTTCACCAAAACTCGAAATCGCCCGAGAAGTAACAAGGGTTGTTTGTGTTAGTCGTGTAGGGTATAAAAGTACTGCAAGATAGCGCTTAGACTATGGCATTACGACAAGATGCTCACGTTTACTGGGTTTCCATCCGTTGCTTACGTCAGATTGAACATGTTTTCCACAATAATAATAGGTTAATTTCCCAACTTGTAGGGAACATTTAAATAGAAGAATTCTCGCATCGTTACAACCTGAACGCGGCAGGCAATAAGACAACGGGGAGGAAAGTACAACCGACGAGACACGCTTATTACGTGAATAGTCACCGTAGTTGTGGGAACCAGGAAAAACTATAACAGTGGGGCAAGAGGTACGACCAGCTCAATGATGAATCCAGCAGACTTGAACTAAAACTGAGAAATCGTTGCTGACCATGAGAGGCTTGGGCGGTTGGGCACATGGTCAGGGTCACGAATGCAAAATGGAGATGAAGGTGGAAAGACTCGAAGTAGAGACGAATGGTGAGTTTAGTCTCAGAAGTATGGTTTAAACTGAAACTAAGTAGCTTCACTGGTATCGCCGTTGCAGGGAAGTCAGGTGTAAAGGATATTTTCGATGGGAAATTCCACTCAGGTGGATGGCTGAGTAACGTCAGTATGCGTCATACTCGTCGGACGTCGCAAATTGCATGAGTTTGTTTAGCAAACTCCGGCACAACGGTTTCTTGGGAAGCCCGCGTTGCGTGCAGTATGATCCTCATCCCCAGATACGCACAAGTGGTCACTAGACAGCGAAACGTTTTCAGATGTCTGCATGTGAATTACTAACCCGACGATAGATTTTGCAATGAAAATAATGACACCTCTAAGCTGGAATGACGTTGTAGGAAAATAAGGACATTGCTGTTCATCATGATAACCGTACGCGTTGTCATTTGCCTTGGCTACTTATCGCAACTACCGTGCCGAAACCTATGAGCGGAGCTGGTTATGAGGCATCAACTATGCACGATAGCTTATCGTGGCCGCTGACGGTAAGCCGCTTTCTGACCCCGCTGATATTGCAGAATCCCTAAACTCTTACTTCTCTAGCTGCTATGTACCCTCCGCAACGGCCCTATCTACTCAGTGCTCCCTATCTGATTCCGAAGTGACCACATCTGTTAACGAGACAAACCCCACCCTCTGCACAATCTCAGTCACTTTGTCTGACCTACCACCCTCACTCGTCCAACTTAAGCACTCAAATTTCCCAGGCACTGATGGTATCCCTTCGCTCATCCTAAAAGCTGGTGGTGTGGACATCCCCACCCTCATCCTTAATCTCTTCAATATCTCCCTAATCACTGGCACAGTTCCAAGTCAGTGGAAGCACTCCATCATTGTACCACAGTATAAGTCAGGTCCACGAACTGCTCCAGCTAGCTCCCGTGGTATCCACCATACCAGCTTGCTCTCCCGTACCCTGGAGCGCCTTATCATGGTCCCCGTCATGGATTACCTGCTCACCACCAAGACCCTTAACAACCGGCAGTATGTGTTTATGGCACGGCGGTCAGCTAACACATGTCAGGTTGACTTCTTCAATCATATTTCGTCCGCCTATGATGCCGGGCTAAGTATTGTTCTTATCTA